>JAJQQW010000019.1:147464-159373 GCA_025583905.1 Ia io | reverse complement strand
TGCCCTTTGGGGAACTGGGGGGAATTTGGCTTGCGGGTCACAGCTCCCCTTCGGGGAATCTTAGAGCATGCACAAAGGGGCTTCCCTTTGGGGAATTTGGCACGCGCAGGACGGACTCCGCCCCTCTTCGGGGATTCTGGGAGAGTGCACAAAGGCAGCTCACCTTCAGGGATTTGAGAGTGTGCGCCCTAGCCGGTTTGGCTCAGTAGTGAGAGCACACACAGGACGCAGCTCCACTTCAGGGAATTTGGCACGCCGGACACAGCTGCCTGGGATCCCTGACTCACAGCGCATTCACACTAAGAGCCAACGACCCCAATTGTTGGTGCATGCACACACAGGGACCCTGATTCTCAACGAGAAACTGCACAAGGCAACAGAGACTCTGACACTCGATTCTCAGTGCAGATACAGGGAAACTCTGACTACTGGCACATGCTAAGGATCTCATTTTCGGCACATACCAACAGTGTGGTGCTGACAGGGCCCCTGATTCTAAGTGTGCACACGAGACCACACAGAACACTGGGGACACTGACCCTGGGCAAGTCTGGTTCCCACCAACCAAAGGCAGCCACACGTCCTAGTGTCAGAGCACTTCAGTGAAACTCGGGTGGAGCGAAGTCCCCACAGCGCACGGCCGAGGTGCACACAAACAGAAGCTTGAGCTTTCTGGTGATAGCCAGAATGGGGAAACAAAATAACTCACAGAGTAAAGAAAATGTGGAGTCGCCAAGAAAAAAAATTAGTGAAACTGAAGCTTGCAACATGACCGAAAAGGAGTTCAGAGTAATGGTCGTGGAATTTATACATCGGATGGATGAGAAAATCAACAACTTATGCAAGAATCAGGAAGAAATGAAAAGTGATATAGCTACAATCAAAAACACCATGGAAAGTTTCAACAGTAGACTACAAGAAGCAGAGGACCGAATTAGTGAGTTAGAAGATCAGGTACAGAAACAAGCTCAATCTGAACAGCAATTGGAGAAAAAAAATAAAAAGCAGGAGGAAAGCCTAAGGGAGCTTCGGGAAAACATGAAGCGAAGTAACATGCGTATAATAGGGCTGCCAGAGGACAAGAAGAGCAGCAGGGATTAGAAAATCTATTTGAAGAAATAATGACAGAAAACTTCCCGGATATGGGAAAGATAAAAGTTACGCAAGTACAGAGAGTCCCAAGCAGGATCAACCCCAAAAGACCCACACCAAGACATGTCATAATCTCAATGGCAAATATAAATGATAAAGAGAGAATCTTAAAGGCAGCAAGAGAGAGGCAGAGAGTTACCTACAAAGGAACACCCATCAGATTGTCAAATGATTACTCAACAGAAACACAACAAGCTAGAAGTGAATGGAAGGAGGTATACAAAGTGTTGCAAAGCAAAGGACTGAATCCAAGAATACTATATCCAGCAAGACTATCAATCAAAATTGAAGGGGAAATCAGGAGCTTTGCAGACAAAAAAAGACTCAGGGAGTTTATCACCACCAAACCAGCAATGCAAGAATTGCTAAATGGAATACTGTAAAAAGAAGAAATAAACAGGTAAGAAGGAATACAGACACAAAAATAGATATGACTACAAACAAATACCTTTCAGTAATAACTTTAAATGTAAACGGACTAAATGCTCCAATCAAAAGACATCAAGTGGCTGAATGGATAAAAAAACAGGACCCATATATATGCTGTCTACAAGAGACCCACCTCAGAACAAGAGACTCACACAGATTGAAAGTGAAGGGATGGAAAAATATCTTCCAGGCAAATGGAAATGAAAAAAAAGCTGGGGTAGCAATACTTATATCTGACAAATTAGACCTCAAAGTAAATGCCATAAGAAGAGATAAGGAAGGCCACTTCATAATACTAAAGGGAGAAATCCAACAAGAAGAAATAATTCTGGTAAACATATACGCTCCCAATATAGGAGCACCCAAATACATAAAAAAACTCCTGGAGGATATCAAGGGAGAGATTAATAGCAATACAATCATAGTAGGAGACTTTAATACCCCACTATCACCATTGGACAAATCCTCTAAACAAAAAATCAGCAAAGAAACAGCAATCCTAAATGACTCACTAGACCAGATGGAATTAATTGACATCTTCAGAACATTTCACCCCAGAGCCACAGAATATACATTCTTCTCAAGTGCACATGGGTCATTTTCAAAGATAGACGATATGCTGGGTCACAGGCAAAGTCTCTTCAAATTCAAGAAGATAGAAATTATATCAAGCATCTTCTCAGATCACAGTGGCATAAAACTGGAAATCAACTACAATAAATACAATCCAAAGAAATCAAACACATGGAGACTAAACAGCATGCTATTAAACAAGGACTGGGTCACCAGAGAGATCAAGGAAGAAATAAAAAACATCATGGCAACAAATGACAATGAAAACACAACAATCCAAAATCTATGGGACACAGCGAAAGCAGTCTTGAGAGGGAAGTTCATAGCTCTACAAGCCTATTGCAAAAAACAAGAAACAATGGTAATAAATTACCTAACCCTACAACTCAAAGAGCTAGAAAAAGAGCAGGAAGAAAAGCCCAGTGTAACCAGAAGGAAGGAAATAACAAAGATCAGAGCGGAGATAAATGACATAGAGACCAAAGAAACAATACAAAATATCAACAAAACCAAGAGCTGGTTCTTTGAAAAGATAAACAAGATTGATTGACCTCTAGCCAGGCTCACCAAGAAGCAAAGAGAGAGGACCCAAATAAACAAAATCAGAAATTAAAGACGTGAAATAACAACAGACCCCGCTGAGATACAAAGGATTGTTACAAAATACTACGAACAGCTCTATTCCAACAAACTGGACAACCTGGAGGAAATGGACATATTCCTAGAAAAATACAACCTTCCAAAAATCAATCAAGAAGAATCTCAACAGCTCAATAGGCCAATAACTATGGACGAAATTGAAGAAGTCATCAAAAAGCTTCCGGCAAACAAAAGCCCCGGGCAAGACAGCTTCACAGGAGAGTTTTACCAAACATTCAAGGAAGAACTAAAACCTATCCTCCTCAGACTATTCCAAAAAATTCAAGAGGAAGGAACACTTCCAAGCTCCTTCTATGAAGCCAGCATCACCCTAATACCAAAACCAGATAAGGACAACACAATGAAAGAGAATTACAGACCAATATCCCTCATGAACATAGATGCCAAAATCCTCAACAAAATTCTAGCAAATCAACTCCAGCAGTACATCAGAAAGATCATACACCATGACCAAGTAGGATTTATCCCAGGAATGAAAGGATGGTACAATATCCGCAAATCAATAAACGTGATACATCACATAAACAAATTGAGAGATAAAAATCACATAGTCATATCAATTGATGCAGAAAAAGCATTTGACAAAATCCAACACCCTTTCTTGATAAAAACTCTCAACAAGGTGGGAATAGAAGGCTCATACCTCAACATAATAAAAGCTATATATGATAAACCCACAGCAAACATCATACTCAATGGACAAAAACTAAAAACATTTCCCCTAAGAACAGGAACAAGACAGGGATGCCCACTCTCACCACTCCTGTTTGACATAGTACTGGAAGTATTAGCTATTGCAATTAGACAAGAAGAAGAAATAAAACGCATCCAAATTGGAAAAGAACAAGTAAAGCTGTCTTTATTTGCAGATGACATGATATTGTACATAAAAAATCCGAAAGACTCCGTCAAAAAACTAATAGACTTAATAAATGAATTCGGCAATGTAGCAGGATACAAAATTAACGCCAAGAAATCTATGGCCTTTCTATACACCAATAGTGAACTTACAGACAGAGAGACTAAAATGGCAATCCCATTTACCATCGCACCAAAAAAATTAAGATACCTAGGAATAAACTTAACTAAGGAGGTAAAAGACCTATACACGGAAAACTACAGGACACTGAAAAAAGAGATAGAGGAAGACATAAACAGATGGAAGAACATACCATGTTCATGGATTGGTAGAATCAACATCATTAAAATGTCCATATTACCCAAAGCAATCTATAGATTCAATGCACTCCCCATTAAAATACCAACAGCATATTTCACAGACCTTGAAAGAACTCTCCAAAAATTCATCTGGAATAAAAAAAGACCCCGAATAGCCACAGCAATCCTGAGAAAGAAGAATAAAGTAGGAGGGATCTCAATACCAGATTTCAAGTTGTATTACAAAGCTACTGTTCTCAAAACAGCCTGGTACTGGCACAAGAACAGACATATAGATCAATGGAACAGAATAGAGAATCCAGATATTGATCCAAACCACTATGCTCAATTAATATTTGACAAAGGAGGCATGAACATACAATGGAATAAAGACAGTCTCTTCAATAAATGGTGTTGGGAAAATTGGACAGACACATGCAAAAAAATGAAGCTAGATCACCAACTTACACCATACACAAAAATAAACTCAAAATGGATACAAGACTTAAACATAAGACGGTAAACCATAAAAATACTAGAGGAATCCACAGGCAGCAAAATCTCAGACATATGTCAAAAGAACTTCTTCACCGATACTGCCCCTAGGGCAATGGAAGCTAAAGAGAAAATAAACAAATGGGACTACATCAAAATAAAAAGCTTTTTTACAGCAAAAGAAACTATCAACAAAACAACAAGAAAGCCCACTGAATGGGAGAACATATTTGCAAATGGCATCACTGATAAAGGTTTAATCTCCAACATCTACAGGCAGCTTATACAACTTAATAAAAGGAAGATAAATGATCCAATAAAAAAATGGGCAACGGACCTAAATAGAATCTTTTCCAAATAAGACAGAAGGAAGGCCAAGAGACACATGAAAACATGCTCAAGGTCACTAATTATCCGAGAGATGCAAATCAAAACAACAATGCGCTATCATCTCACACCTATCAGAATGGCTATCATCAACAAATCAACAAACGACAAGTGTTGGCGAGGATGCGGAGAAAAAGGAACCCTCGTGCACTGCTGGTGGGAATGCAGACTGGTGCAGCCACTGTGGAGAACAGTATGGAGTTTCCTCAAAAAACTGAAAATGGAACTCCCATTTGACCCAGTAATCCCACTCCTAGGAATATATCCTAAGAAACTGGGAACACCAATAAGAAAGGAAATATGCACCCCTATGTTCATAGCAGCACAATTTACAACAGCTAAGATCTGGAAACAGCCTAGGTGCCCATCAGCAGATGACTGGATCAGAAAACTATGGTACATCTACACAATGGAATATTATGCTGCCATAAAAAAAGAAGGAATTCTCATCATTTGCAGCAACCTGGATGGAATTGGAGAACATTATGTTAAGTGAAATAAGCCAGTCAATGAAAGAAAAATACCACATGATCTCACATATTTATGGATAATAAAGAACATTAAAAACTTGAACAAAAAGGTAGATACAGAGGCAGTAAAGCATCAAACAGTCTGTCAAATTACAGGGGGAAGGTTAGGGAGAGGTGGGGAAGATAAGAGATCAATCAAAGGACTTGTATGCATGCATATAAGCATAACCAATGGATGCAAAACTCTGGGGGGTGAGGGCATATAAGGGAGTGGGGTGGGGGGGCAATGGTAAGATATGTACACATATAATACCTTAATAAAAAAATTAAAAAAAAACAAAAACAAAAAAACGAAAAAAAACATTACTATGCTATGAATAAATAAAAATTTTACAATATAAAATTATTATGAATTTAAAACAAAGGCACAACTCAATAATAAGGGAAAATGTTTTTTCAGTGTCCTCAATTTTTAACTTGTAGAAAATTAAAACCTATCCTTATTATACAAAACATAATTTTAGATATTGGAATCATTCTTGGGTAGACACTGTAGAAATTACTAGACTTTTAAAGACATATTTTATATTGTACTTAGTATTGGGTATACTGGAATGAGGCAGAAAATGATGACAAGCATAGAGAGGATTTTGAATCTCAACAGGATATATTCATGCGTTTTTTTTTTTTTAGAAAATGGGGAACATAACTTAGTCTAACATATACAGATAATAGACTTATTAACCACCATATAGAAAATAAAGACAAATAGTGAATGCCAAAAATGGAATTGGTAGCATGTAAGAAATTTTATTTGCTTTACTCATTTAACAAAATTCCCTATGGAACAAATCAATAGATGTTACCTTGCAAATACATTCTAGGCTCCAGTACATGCTATCCTAACAAAACACTTTCATAGAAATATGAGGGCTGAGTAGAGGGGAGGGATATTACAATCTATATCATTAAATTTCTAAGGTGCTTACAGTCTTTTCCAACAAGCGTGTACTCATGGGGGGCATATGTAGTGGGTATAATAAAGTTGGATAGAGGGTAGGACCGTATCTGGGATGTGTGGTCTGCCTTTTTCCTCAGGAAAGTGCTAGGTGGTATTAAAAGGGGCTGTCTGCTCATATTGCTGCGATGGTTGTAGAGATGGTTGTGGTAGATGTGCATAAAAATGTTGGCTACTATGCTAAATGCACTTTCCTAATTAATCAAGGACATACTATATGTACTGGCTACCAGTATATCCCTTAGTGTTTCAATATGAAGTCAGAGGAATATAATGTGTTCCTCTTTTCTAGGTTATGACATTTCAGCTATTCAAGTGGAAGAAATTATTATGTTGAAGCTAATTAATTAAAGAACATGTTACAAACAACAGGCAATGGCTTAGGCTAATTGAGGAAAAAAACCAAGATCTTATTGAAGAGTTAGTGTTGAGGCTTAATGACTTAAAGTCACAGTTTAAACAGCCCGATCTTTCAAAAGAGAGGAATTGAAGAGTCGAAAGACTTTGAGGTGCAAACAAAGGATAACTCACCACCAGCACTACCACCACCACCACCACCACCCCAATCTCTCTCTCTCTCCAGTTTTACCTTCCAAGTTATCAGTACAGATTGGTCAGGGATAGATGTTTACTCGGGGTAACTGGGTTGAGATGATGACAGGAAGGCAGAGAAGTAATGACCTCACTTGACTAGTCTGACTTGCCCACATATTTGGCAGAAAACAGAGCCTCTTTTCAAAGGAAGAAGTAAAATATACTCAGATGCAAACAACAGCAACTGTAATCCATCTCTTAGCTTCTATGTGCTTGTGGACACACGGGTGCATATATAGTTTTATACATGTGTTTTTATGGGGAAGGATGCAGCACAAAATGAAAAGTTACAAGACAATCTAATATGAATACATAAAGGTATCCAAAATATCATAGTACAGGTTTAAGCTTTAATAATTTCAAAAGGGCAAAAGCTAAAAATTATAAAGATCATTCAAAAGTGGATTTTAATTTCCATTCTCCCTTGTAGTTTTTGGAATTAGAAATAATACTTTTTGAATTTTCATTTTGTCTTACCCTTGAAGATGGCAGAGAGAGTAAAATTAACATTGACAGTTCAAAAGGTACAAAGTCAAGGGAGTATAATTGACATGCATGTAAATAAAAATGGAAATAGTGTTTTTCAAGTGGTTGCTCTCACCCTTCTAAAGTTATTAACCTTAAGTATGCACTATGACATTTTAGAAACCTGTATATATACACATATGTTAATATAAATATTAGAGTATCTGGTAATTGTTCATTGAGTGCTCCATTCTTCCCCATGGATATGTATGTATAAGAAGTGTATATGCACCTGTGTTTCCACAAGATCATAGACTGTTAGAGGTGGATTTTAGTTGCTTTTGCTTTCATCCATGCAGTACCTTTTTATACCTCCATAATATCTGTCTTCCAGACAAATAATTGTGAGGGTGAATAATCAGAGGGAGATATTGGAAAAAGGTATATCTTCATTTAAAGAAAGGGATATAGAAAAATATGTAAATTTTTTTTAACAAAGACCAATTTCATGGAAAAGTGGAGGTGGGTTCAGGGGATGGGAATTAAGATCTGTTCTATCAAAATTTTATAGTATCTACAGTCTTTTGCATCAAACATGCATCAAGGATGGTATATAATAAACTCGATAGGGGAAAGGCAGTATCTGGGATGGTGTGGTCTGCCTTCTTGTTCCTCAGGAAAGTGGTGGATGGTATTACAAGGGGCTGTCTACTGAGACAGGTGGTAGGGGTGTAGAGATGGTGGTGGTAGATATGAGTAAAAAGGTTGGATACTATGTCTGCTTGAAGGGAATGAAGCCTCTTCAGTGGATTCTAACCTTCACTTCCTCTCTTTTAGGGGCTGAAAAACAGCCTGTTTAGTTGTACAAGTTTGTTTTCATGCCAAAAGTTTTCCTTCTAGAATCTAAACATTGCCTTCTTTTTTATCTCCTTCTACTTCCTCATACGCTCTTTGTACTTTAGATGAGCCATGGCCCTATGGAAAACATGGCAGCTGAAGCCCTCCCTGACCCCGCACTCCACATGCTCCTGGAGGACTTCTAGGCTGGGGAAGACCCGGCAGCAGGCCATGCACCTGAACCTACTGTCCAGCGCCACCAGCCACTCAGGTGTCTTAGCGCTGGGATACCCGCCTACAGCTGGAAGCTGTGCTGGACGGTCAGCTTCCCCGCTTTTCTCCTGGGCTCTGCTGTCTAACATCGGCTCACGGGCAATTAGGTGTTTCTTCTCAGACATGTGAGAGAAAGGGACATCTTTATGGACCTTTCCAATATAAGTCATTTCTTCCATTTTGATCTTTTTTGAGGGAGGCACCAACCCTTCCTTTGTATGGAATAAGAAGGCCACACCCCTTTTCAATTGTACACGCATATAGTACATTTTCATGGGCCTCACATCTGTCCCATGTACTGGGGACTGAAAGGGCTCGTTCTTATTAAGTGCATGGGACGGCTTGTAGGTATGTAAATAGTCAGAGGAAGTCCTCCGTTTGCTCCGAGTGCTGGGATACAGGCAGCTCCTTGATTTCTAGGAAAGAAAATTTGAAACATAAAAATATTAGAAAATATGTGTGAGGACTGTAGGAGTGAAGGTACAAGTGCAATATGTGACCATGTGAAGTGAAAATAGATAAATATGCGATACTTCAGAATTCTATGTGTGGTGTCCTATATTTGAGGTATTTACATGGTGTAACTGTAAGAATGAGGATGATTAGCAGGTTCATGTAGAGTTGTATGTTTCTTCTTGGACATATCTGGGAAGTGTTCCATGTTGCTAAAAGAGGATGGCAAATAGGTGAGTGCATGCTTGTTATGTGGTGTGACAGCGCATGTGAACAGTGAAGAGTGGTACATGTTTTTATGGTGAGACAGTGAGATTGAGAGTGTTAGGGGAGGCGTGTATGTGCTCTCAGAGTGTTCAGCTCTATGAAGGTCTCAGGCCTGGTGGATGAAGTGATATGGTTAGTTAGGGGCACAAGAGAGGAAAGTTCGTATCCATTAGGGTATGTGAGTTTCACCGGAAGAGGTTATCTATGTGAGTTTGACCTAAAGAGATTGAGTTCTGAAGGGATTGAGATAAAATATGGGAACTAAGGCCTAGCAGTCTCGCTGTTAAGCATTCACCAAATAGAAATGGGTCCATAGTGAAAAATACATGCAATAGAATACCCACAACATCACTTTTTCAAGCAGTTCAGACTGAAAGCAACCTTAAAGAACAGATAATATATTCAATGAAAATATAATATTCATCCAATGACAAACATGTACCAAAAAGGAACAAAATTAACATCATACGTAACATGGATAAATTCCATAAATATAGTGGATATAGATTATTTATGGAATTAGTGTGTAAATGGGTGAGTACGAAAGTGATTGTGTGAAGGAATGAAGGTAAGAGTGCACCTAGTAATGCTGCCAAAAAATGGGAAAGATAGATGAGGAGGGAAGGCCTGTGTATATGAGAGAACAAGGGATATGCAGGACATGAAGAGCCCTACCTGGTAGGAAGGAGGACAGATGTGTGAGTGAGTGTGTGAGGATCTCAGTTTGTGCTTCTCTGAGGGGAAGGTGTGAGTAAAATATCACACACAAACACACACGTCAGCACTGCCTATTGCTTCAGTTCCAGCTGTCCCCGGTCTGATATTTTGGAAATTTGTGCTGAGCGACATTGCCCTGTCCTTGAAGGCACACTGCCTACTTGTCCCTCTGCAGGAGCCTTAGTCCTAGTCCTTCTTCCCTGAAGCCCCTTTTCTGTTTTTTAGTAGAAAATGAACTAAGTAGAGAGTAGGCTGAGCCATTGAGCTACATCTCTGGTTAAGTTCAGATCCCACCTTTGTTTATTCCTTCCCATCCTCATCAGCACGGGGACGCTTGGAATGGGTGGAGACAGAGATAAGATGTTCTGAGAAGGCAGGCTTGTCTCCTGCTGCCTGACTACAGCTGCGGCCTCCAAGGGCGCCTCAGGCTGATGCACTTTGTCTTGGCTGACGCAGCGTCCTGGGCAATGGAATAAAATAGAACATTGAGATGAGGCATTTGCCGAGGTCTGTGTCAATTCAAGAATTACATGTTGAGTGGACATGACAATTGAGGCTTCATTACTACACATGACACCACTTCTCATAGAAATTAATACGAGCTTTCCATTTCAATTTCCATTAACTCCAAACTGTAAGTAAACTTGCTAAATGGTGTGATTTGTGAATATCAGTGGGATAGTTATCAAAGTGTTATTTCAATGTAATGTGTTTGCTGTTTAAATGCATAATGTGCTGGTTAAAACCGGGTTAAGGTTTGATGTAAGGTTGATTTGGTATTTGCTAATGTGAAACGGGATGAACTTTGTGTGACTGAAAAAGTTAAGGTTCTGTGTGCTGTATGTCTGTTCGTTCCGCACACATTTATGTATGTAGATTGCATTATCAATAATGATATATTTATGTGCGTTATATATTATGTTGTTTAGATAAGGAATGTTGTTACTGAGAATATACTCTTTGAAACTAAGGGCAGTTAGTGTATTTGCAAAATGTGAGGGAATAATGTGAAAATGAAGGCATATAAAAGAAATGATACCTGTACTTTGTAAAAATGGCATAGAGTTCAGAGAAGGATGTGTAAGGTCAGGTGTGTGGTAACACATGATTGCATTAGAAATTAAAAATATGAAAGATTGAGTTCTGAAGGGATTAAGATAAAATATGGGAACTATGGCCTAGCAGTCTAACTCTTTAACATTCACCAAGTAGAAATGTGACCATAGTGAAAAATACATGCAATAGAACACCCACAACATCACTTTTGCAAGCAGTTCAGACTGAAAGCAGCCCTAATGATCAGATAATTATCGCCAATGAAAATATAATATTCGTGCAATGATATACATGTGCCAAAAAGGAACAAAATTAATCGTCATACGCAACATGAATAAATTCCACCAATATAGTGATTAGTGATAGGAGCTAGACACAAATTATATATTGTGCCCTTCTATTTCCATAAAATGTAAAAACAAGGATACTAATCTAGGGTCCTGGAGTCAGAGAAATTAGACCTGTTTGCATGGTATGGACAAAAATCCACCATGGAGAATTTAGATGCATGTGGAAGATTGTAGGGAAATGAATGATGGGACAGTGCCAGCCAAGGGGTCTTATATGGGGTGAATGTGAATGGGAAACACTGGCGATGAAAAGATATTGATATCATGGTGTCTTTGCCTGGGTATCTCTGCACTCTACTTCAAGTTCAGTTCTTGAGGATCCTACAACATTGAGCCTTTGATAAGTTAGTGCTTCTAAGGTTCCTGGTAATATGACATGCCCTTGGCTAGCTCACAGAAACATATTCTTCCATATTTCTCTGATCAAACTCTCATCTCCTTAGGCCCTCTTCCTTTATTTCCTCAAATAGAACACTGTTCTCCACTTGGGCTCACTCCAGCTGTTTGCAATGTTTTTCCTTGGAAAGTATTCCTTCAATGCTGATCCCACTGAGA
>JAJQQW010000019.1:144816-147364 GCA_025583905.1 Ia io | reverse complement strand
GGGTTGGAATTCCATAGCAGTTGAGCATCCCAAGTCCTTCCAAGGGGGTCCATTGCACAGTGGGCAAAGATCATAAACATTTTTTTTTTTGGGCCTCATGTTCATTTGAATGCTCAAGGAGGAGGGATGGATTCTACGGAGCCTCATTCTACTGAGACACATCCCAGCAGGGTTAAGTGGGAGCCTTTCCATACAGGATTTGTAGGGGCAACACTTCAGGAAATGCCTTCCCTGGCATGCGGACGATATTGTGTTGGGAGGACCGTGGTGTGGGGGCACGGACGCAGCAAGGACAATGCAAACATGGAGTAGCCCTCCTGAGGTTGTTCGTGGCCCATGGGCAGCAGAGCACCCTGCACAGCTGGACGCCGCTCCAATCCTGGCTCAACGCATCTACACCCCACTTATCATCAGGTGGCTTATGGTGAAGATAACAAGAAGGTGTCACCTGGGATACACAATCACTGTGCGTCGAAAACCTAAGATTCCATGGGGGGACGGTCTAGGCGAATAGTGACCATGGGTCTACGGGATACCAACACACACGCAAGGTACAATGCTCCACTTCACGAGGCCGCACCGGAGCACAGTGAGCACCTTGAAAAGGCAGCATCAAGCAGTGTTAACCTGAACTTCCACCTTGGACTGCACACATCCTCATTACGTTGTCCCTGAGTTCAGCACACGCCATCCATGGGCTGCCCCCCGCCCATGGTCAAACCCCCAAACTCCAGGAATTGGCTCATGGATAAGCAGCAGCAATGCACACCTGAATGCCAAAGCACACAGGGTAGTACATGCGAAAACAATGGAACATGCTAACATATACTGTACTTACAAGCCAGGACTCTTGGTGTGACCAATGGGACCCGCCACGCCATGCGGTTATTGCTGGGGTAACTGCCGCGGTGACCTCTACCAACTATTTCCTGACAGGGCAGGTTTGTGGCCGTAGCAGTATCAACACAACTCAAGTGGCACCCCCACCTGTACCTCCACACCTCTGCACTCCCGATATGTGCCCCGTGTACAAGCAGTACCCCACAGTTGTGCCTCACACTCAACATGGGTTCGCGTATGACAGCAAGGATGAGTTATGGGTAGCCTAGACTGGATTTCCTCCTACTGTTCTGTCCACCAAACCACCTGAGGAGCGCGGTAGCAGCACACAGCACCCTGGGGTTTGATTTTGCTGCAGCCAGCAGCCTGCACTGTCACTCTGTAATCTGGGGAGAGGAAGGATGCTACCAGGACATTGCAATCTCCGTGCTCTGTGCTCCTCACTAGGGCATCTGTGGAAATAGTTTTTGAGGACAAAAGCCAAGGGTACTACACCACATTTCCTTTCAGATCTCGCCCACCGTGCCACCCCCCGGACCCTGCCCGCAGCGCCACAGAGACTATATGGTTCCATAAGGTAATAGGTTATATGCAGTTGATTTATCTTAAGGCGCTGGCTCACATTCTAGTGTATGGGGCACGAGCTAATCCAATTCTGCAGAGCATACCTGACGTACCTGGGACCCATGGCAGAGCTGATTAGTGGGCAGTTGAGACTGCTGAAGGCTATTTGGAAGCAGTAATTTCCTTTTTCTTAAAGGAACAGTCGTTTTTCTCTTAGGCCTTCAAAACTGGTTGTGAAGCCCACCCATTATGGAGAATAACATTCTGCTCTATTGCAAAGGGTCGTACTAATGATCGATTGCTATATCACATTTTTTGATATCTCCAGTGCAACATCTGACTGGTGTTGACCCCTAGCTTGCAAGTTGTTACATAAAGATTAAACCATCACAGCTCTCTTAGATCAGTCCTCATGACAGGCTTGGGGAAAAAGCTGCCAAGTCTCTGGAATCTGTCAAGCACTGTGACCTCTACTCCTCACCCACAGCGGAATCGGTGGTATGAGCCTCTGCTGGTCATTCAGCAATCTGCCACTGCCCCCCACCTCATGGCCACATTGCTTTTGTTTGAAAGGACAGCACAGGGAATTGCTTGGGACACCCTAGCCCCCTCTTTGCACTGTAAAACCTTCCTATCTCTTTTCCCAGAAACGGGCCAGGGAGACATTCGTTGCTCAGGCATCTCAGACTTGCCTCCCCCGCCATGGTCTCTACCCTCCCTGTTTAGCATGTGATTTTGCTCTGTGCCAATTGCTAGATGTGTTAAATTGGAAACATAATGGGCTTTCTGGAAAACCCCCTACGACTGACAATCACAGTCTGATGGGGTATGAATATCTTTTGTAGATCGGGCATGGTGGCAGCCTAGTGCCACACCGTTCGGGGATCCGAGCTGTGCTTTGTATCCTCCGCTGCTCACCGCGAGCCGTTCGGCCAGCATGTTGGCAACTTCTGAAACATCCCACACTGATCTCCATAAGCCATGTGCAGATACTTTCTTGTGCTTCCCAAACTTCGGTGTGGTGTCACGCAACCCACCACTCACAAGGGGGTCTGTTAGCAAACAGCTGGAATCACAGAGAACATACCCACAGTGAACCTCAGATGTGCCTCAGTCCTGACGCATCCTAAGGGGGCGGTGAGTG
>JAJQQW010000019.1:134816-139816 GCA_025583905.1 Ia io | reverse complement strand
TTATTTGGATTTAGAAAACTTTTTCCCCCGAAAGGTTTTTTTTTTTTATTTAAAAAGCAATTTTGGCCCCCCAAAAAAAAAAAACCCTTTTTATTCCCCAACAAATTTTCCATAAAAAAGTACCCCTATTTTTAGAAATGGGTTTTAAAAAAAAAACCAAAAATTTTTTTTTTTTTAAAAGGGGGGAAAAAACCCCCCATAATTACCCCCAAACCCCCCCAAGTTTTATTTATTGTTTGGTTTCAAAATTAGGAATTTATTTTTTTGGGGGTTTTTTTAAAAAAAATTAACCTTCCCAATCCCAATATGGTTTTAAAATTTTTTGGGGGAAACCCCCTTTTTTAAAAAAACCCCCGGGGGTTTTAAAAACCTTTTTTTGTATTTTTTTTTTTTCCCCCCCTTAATGCACCTTTTTTATTTGGGGGGGGGAAAAACCCCCCCTTAAAAAAAAAAAGCCAAAAATTTTATTTTCCCCCCCCCCCACAAACCAAGGTTTGTTTTTTTAAATTTATATAATTTCAACAAAATGGTTTTTAATTTCCCCCCTTTATTAAAAAAAATTTTTTTCCCCCAACCGGGTCAGCCCTAAAAGTAATTTTCCCCCCCCCCCCCCCCCCCCATTTTTAAACCAGGGTTTTTCCAATTTTTTTTTTTAAAGGTCACCCTATAATATGAAACACCCCCATATAAATTTAAAACCTGAAACAAAAATCCCCCATAAAGGAAAGCCCACCAATAAAAAACAACCGTAAAAAGAAAAAATAAAAATTTATTTTTTGGGGGGCCCCCAATTAACAGTAGTTCCCCCCCCCCTCCCCCCCAAAACATTTTTGGTGGTTAACCCTAAAAACATTTTTTTTTTTTTTTCCCATCCCTCCACTTTTAAAAATTCCCCCCCATTTAAAAAAAATTTTGCTTTAAATTTATAAAATAACAAGTTTTTTCCCAAACAAAAGGAAACAAAAATTTTTTGTCCCCCTTTTGTTTTTTCCATAACCAATTTTTTAAAGGTAAAAAAAGAAATATAAATTAATGGAAGGTCCCCCCCCCCCCCCCCCCTAATTAAAATAAACGGCCCCAAAAATAAGCCTTATGGCCCCCCAAGGAAAACCCACCTCCTTTAAATAAACTAACTTGAGTTTTATGGGCCCCTTATAATTGGTGTTTTTTCCCCCTTATTTCACTTGGGCAAAACCCCCAACCCCCCCCAAAAATGTTTTTTCCGCCCTATGGCCCTTCCCCAACCCCAAAGAGAAAATACCTTTTTTTTGGGTTTTTTGGCAAAAAAGCCCCCCCCCCCCATTGAAATGGAAAAAAAAAAAATCCCCATATTTAAAATTATTTTGTAGCCCCAAAAAAAAAATAAGCATTTTTGAAGCAAAACAAATGCAATTTTTTAAGGGGCCTAGGGGGCAATTTTTTGGTAACCCCCCCCAAATTTAAGGGGCCTAATCATGCTGGTTGGAATTAAAAACCCATTAATGTTACGGGGTCACCCTTTTGGGCTGGAAATTCCCCACTCCAAAATTTCCCCTCCCCCCCCCCCCCTCCCCCATTAACTTCCAACCCCTGGGGTTGGGCCCGGTGGATAGCCCCCTGAATTTGCATAATAATTGGGAGGTCCAATTTAAACTAAAAAAGAAAAAATGCAAAAAAAGGCCCCAAACCTTTTAAATTTAATAAAATGGGGCTGAAATAAATTTCCAATTTTTTTTTAATTTTTATTGTAAAATAAAAATTTTTAAAGGGGGGTTTTATATCCCCTTTTCCCCCCCCTAATTTTCCCAAAACTTTATTCTATCGGTATTGTATTTTTTTTTTCCTTTTGTATAAAGGTTATTTTTTTAAAAAGGGGCCTATCCTTGGTTTTTGTTAATTCAACCCTCCCTGTTCCCCCCCTAAAATTTTTTAAAATTTTTAAAAAAAATTTTAATTTAATATACAAAATTCGACAAAAAAAAATATGTAAAAAAATTATTATTTTTTTCTTTTTTAAAATTATTGGGGGCAGCCCTTTTAAGTAAAAAAAAAACATTTTTCCCAAATTTTCCCTTTTTTTTTTTTAAACATTTGGAACTCCCCCCCTTTTTTAAAAAAAAAAAAAACCAAAGACCCTGTTGTAAAAAAAAAAAAATTTTTTTTTTTTTAATTTTTTTTAAAATTTTTTATTTTTTTTTTAAAAAATTTATTTTCCCCCCTGGGGGATTTTTTGGGCCCCCCCCATTTTTTTTACCCCAAAAAATTTGGGGGACCCCCCCCCCAAATAAAAAAGGAAAAAAAATTAAAAGTTGGAAAGAAAAATATCCCAAAAATTTCCCCATTTCCAAATTTCCCCCCCCACCTTTAAAGATAAAAAATTTTTTTTCAAAAATTTTTTTAATTGTTTTTTTTTTTGGGATTTAAGGCCTTTTTTTTTTTTCCCCCCCCCCTTTGGAGAATTTTTTGTAAAAAAAAAAATTAAAAAAATTAATATTGGGAAAAAATTTTTTCCCTAATTTTCAAATTTTTTTCCCACCCCTTGTAAAAAACCTGGGCCCAAACCTAGAAAACTTTTTTTTTTTTTTTTTTAAAAAACCCACAAAACTCATTTGCCAAAATTTTAAAAAAAACAAAAATTTCCCCCAATTTAAAAAAAAAAAAAAGGGGGGTAATGCCTTAATACTGGGGTTTTTTTAAAAAAATGTGGGAAAGGGTAAAAAGGTTTTTTCCTCTCCCAATTCCAATTAAAATAAAAAAAACCCCTAACACTAAAAAAATTATTTTTTTTAAACTTTATATTTTCATTTTTTTCCCCTCTTTTTAAAGTTATTTGCAAAGAACCCTTAAGGGTTTATTCCCCACCCCATAAAAAAAAAAAACAAGAACAAAAAAAGGGACCCCCCCCCCCCACCCCCCCCCCCATAAAGTTTTTAAAAAAATCCTGAGGGGGACCCAGGACCTTCCCCCCTTTTTTCCAAAAGACCCCTTTTTTTGGTTATTTTATTTGGTTCCCCCTAAATAATTAGTGGAGCCCTTTACCTTCATTTTTAAACCTTTAATAACTGAAAAAAAAAAAAAAAAAAAAAAAAATAGAAACCCCTCCCTTTTGGGGGGGGTGGGGGTTTTTTTTTTTTGAGGGAATAAAAGTAAAAAATTAAATGATTTTTTTTTGTTAAATTTTTTTTGGGGGGGGTAAGTATAAACCTTTTCCCAAAAAACTAATCCTGTAGGTGGAGAAAAAAAAAAAGTTTTTCCCCCTTGGGTTTTTCCCCCAAATTCCCCTTCCCCCAAAAAGGAGACATTTTTTTTTTAATTGGTGTTTTTGGTGAAAAAATCCCCCTTGGGGTTGTTTTGGGGGGCCTGCCCCAACCCCCGGAAATACCTATGGATGGCAGCCCCCAAGGCAACATATGGGGGTCCCCCCCCCCCCCCCAGTGTTTTTCCCTTTAAATTGGGTATGGGAGGGGTTTTTTTTTAGTTTTTTCCCCCCCCCCCCCCATTTTAATTTCAAAGAAATTGGGGGCCCCTGGGGCCCCCTGGGAAAGGGTCCCCCATTTTTAAATTTTTTCAAAAAGATAAATTAAAAACCCAGGGCCCCTGTGGGGATTTAATGGTTGTTAAAAAAAAAAATTCACAAAATGACCAAAAAGGGTTGGGGGGGGTATTCCCCCCCCCCCTTTACCCCCCCAAAAAAAAAAAAGGAGGTTCCCCTTTTTTTTTGGTTTTTTTTTTTTCAGACCCCCCCCCCCTTTTTTTTAAAACTTTCCCTCCCCCCCCTTTTTGTGGGGGGGGGTAAAAGAAGGGAATCCAAACTTGGTTTATTTGGGGTTTTTTTTAATTGGTCTGGTTTCCCCACCTCCCCTAGGCCTTAAAATTCCCCCCCTTTGGGCCCTGGGGCTGGAAAACTTTTTTCCCCCCCCCAATTAAAAATTTTTTTTTTTGGGCCCCCCCCTTTTTTTAAAAATTACTGGAAAAAAAAATCCCGCCCCCAAATTTAGTTTTACATAACCCCGAACAACCCAAACCTTGAAAAAATTCCCTAAAAAAGGACCCACCCCCCCCCCATGGGGGGGTATTTATTGGCCCCACCCTGTTTTTCATCCCCCCCCAATACCTGCAATAAACAAACCCAAAAAATTTTTTTTTTTTTTTTAAAAAAAAACCCTTTTTATCCCCCCCCCCCCCCCCCCCTATAAACCCCTTCCCAACACCCAAATTTTTTAAAAAAAAAAAACTATAAGTTTTGTTTTTTTCTTTTTTTTTCACATTTTTTATCCTTGTGCCCTGGGGGGGTCCCACCCCTTTGTTTTTTTTGGGGGCGGGTTCCCCTGGGTCCCCAATGGGTGGGGTTTCCACCCTTTTTTCCCAAAGGGGATTAAAAATATAATTTGGGCCTATTTTTTGTTTTGGGGTATAAAAACTCAGGGCCTTTTGGAATGCCCCCCCAAACCAATGCCCCCTCCTCATTTTGGGTTTCACCCCCCCCCCATAAAAATATCTCCTCCCATTAACACAACTATTTTCCTGGGTCAGGCCCAGTCCCCCCATAAAATCACCCCTGGGGTCCCCCCCCAAACGGGATAGAAGCTTCCCCCCCTGCCCTTTATTTTTTTTTTACCCCACCGCTGGGTAGGGGCCCCCCCCCCCAAACAATACCCCCCAGGCCAACAAAAGGCTTTCCCTCCCTACTGGTCCCCACCCCCCCAACAGATAATAACCTGTTGTTAAGTGGTTGGTCCTAAACTTTTCCCGCCTCCATAAAAACGCACTGGTTTCTGCCCCCCAAGATCCACTACCCTCCCATTGGGTGATAAAAATGGTCCCCCCAATAAACCCCCCTGGGCAAGCCGTTTACCAGTTCCATTGGGAAGGGGAAAAAATTTTGGGAAATAAAAACAACCAGTGAGGGGTTACCCCCCAGATCCCAAATCTTGGGAAAAACTTTTTGTTTTTTTTCCAAAACCCCCCCGCCCTAAGCCCCAAATAGAACCCAATAGTGGGGGAGGAAGCCCCCAAATTGG
>JAJQQW010000019.1:122316-129816 GCA_025583905.1 Ia io | reverse complement strand
CCCCCCCCCCCCCCCCCCCCCCCCCCCCCCCCCCCCCCCCCCCCCCCCCCCCCCCCCCCCCCCCCCCCCCCCCCCCCCCCCCCCCCCCCCCCCCCCCCCCCCCCCCCCCCCCCCCCCCCCCCCCCCCCCCCCCCCCCCCCCCCCCCCCCCCCCCCCCCCCCCCCCCCCCCCCCCCCCCCCCCCCCCCCCCCCCCCCCCCCCCCCCCCCCCCCCCCCCCCCCCCCCCCCCCCCCCCCCCCCCCCCCCCCCCCCCCCCCCCCCCCCCCCCCCCCCCCCCCCCCCCCCCCCCCCCCCCCCCCCCCCCCCCCCCCCCCCCCCCCCCCCCCCCCCCCCCCCCCCCCCCCCCCCCCCCCCCCCCCCCCCCCCCCCCCCCCCCCCCCCCCCCCCCCCCCCCCCCCCCCCCCCCCCCCCCCCCCCCCCCCCCCCCCCCCCCCCCCCCCCCCCCCCCCCCCCCCCCCCCCCCCCCCCCCCCCCCCCCCCCCCCCCCCCCCCCCCCCCCCCCCCCCCCCCCCCCCCCCCCCCCCCCCCCCCCCCCCCCCCCCCCCCCCCCCCCCCCCCCCCCCCCCCCCCCCCCCCCCCCCCCCCCCCCCCCCCCCCCCCCCCCCCCCCCCCCCCCCCCCCCCCCCCCCCCCCCCCCCCCCCCCCCCCCCCCCCCCCCCCCCCCCCCCCCCCCCCCCCCCCCCCCCCCCCCCCCCCCCCCCCCCCCCCCCCCCCCCCCCCCCCCCCCCCCCCCCCCCCCCCCCCCCCCCCCCCCCCCCCCCCCCCCCCCCCCCCCCCCCCCCCCCCCCCCCCCCCCCCCCCCCCCCCCCCCCCCCCCCCCCCCCCCCCCCCCCCCCCCCCCCCCCCCCCCCCCCCCCCCCCCCCCCCCCCCCCCCCCCCCCCCCCCCCCCCCCCCCCCCCCCCCCCCCCCCCCCCCCCCCCCCCCCCCCCCCCCCCCCCCCCCCCCCCCCCCCCCCCCCCCCCCCCCCCCCCCCCCCCCCCCCCCCCCCCCCCCCCCCCCCCCCCCCCCCCCCCCCCCCCCCCCCCCCCCCCCCCCCCCCCCCCCCCCCCCCCCCCCCCCCCCCCCCCCCCCCCCCCCCCCCCCCCCCCCCCCCCCCCCCCCCCCCCCCCCCCCCCCCCCCCCCCCCCCCCCCCCCCCCCCCCCCCCCCCCCCCCCCCCCCCCCCCCCCCCCCCCCCCCCCCCCCCCCCCCCCCCCCCCCCCCCCCCCCCCCCCCCCCCCCCCCCCCCCCCCCCCCCCCCCCCCCCCCCCCCCCCCCCCCCCCCCCCCCCCCCCCCCCCCCCCCCCCCCCCCCCCCCCCCCCCCCCCCCCCCCCCCCCCCCCCCCCCCCCCCCCCCCCCCCCCCCCCCCCCCCCCCCCCCCCCCCCCCCCCCCCCCCCCCCCCCCCCCCCCCCCCCCCCCCCCCCCCCCCCCCCCCCCCCCCCCCCCCCCCCCCCCCCCCCCCCCCCCCCCCCCCCCCCCCCCCCCCCCCCCCCCCCCCCCCCCCCCCCCCCCCCCCCCCCCCCCCCCCCCCCCCCCCCCCCCCCCCCCCCCCCCCCCCCCCCCCCCCCCCCCCCCCCCCCCCCCCCCCCCCCCCCCCCCCCCCCCCCCCCCCCCCCCCCCCCCCCCCCCCCCCCCCCCCCCCCCCCCCCCCCCCCCCCCCCCCCCCCCCCCCCCCCCCCCCCCCCCCCCCCACCCCCCCCCCCCCCCCCCCCCCCCCCCCCCCCCCCCCCCCCCCCCCCCCCCCCCCCCCCCCCCCCCCCCCCCCCCCCCCCCCCCCCCCCCCCCCCCCCCCCCCCCCCCCCCCCCCCCCCCCCCCCCCCCCCCCCCCCCCCCCCCCCCCCCCCCCCCCCCCCCCCCCCCCCCCCCCCCCCCCCCCCCCCCCCCCCCCCCCCCCCCCCCCCCCCCCCCCCCCCCCCCCCCCCCCCCCCCCCCCCCCCCCCCCCCCCCCCCCCCCCCCCCCCCCCCCCCCCCCCCCCCCCCCCCCCCCCCCCCCCCCCCCCCCCCCCCCCCCCCCCCCCCCCCCCCCCCCCCCCCCCCCCCCCCCCCCCCCCCCCCCCCCCCCCCCCCCCCCCCCCCCCCCCCCCCCCCCCCCCCCCCCCCCCCCCCCCCCCCCCCCCCCCCCCCCCCCCCCCCCCCCCCCCCCCCCCCCCCCCCCCCCCCCCCCCCCCCCCCCCCCCCCCCCCCCCCCCCCCCCCCCCCCCCCCCCCCCCCCCCCCCCCCCCCCCCCCCCCCCCCCCCCCCCCCCCCCCCCCCCCCCCCCCCCCCCCCCCCCCCCCCCCCCCCCCCCCCCCCCCCCCCCCCCCCCCCCCCCCCCCCCCCCCCCCCCCCCCCCCCCCCCCCCCCCCCCCCCCCCCCCCCCCCCCCCCCCCCCCCCCCCCCCCCCCCCCCCCCCCCCCCCCCCCCCCCCCCCCCCCCCCCCCCCCCCCCCCCCCCCCCCCCCCCCCCCCCCCCCCCCCCCCCCCCCCCCCCCCCCCCCCCCCCCCCCCCCCCCCCCCCCCCCCCCCCCCCCCCCCCCCCCCCCCCCCCCCCCCCCCCCCCCCCCCCCCCCCCCCCCCCCCCCCCCCCCCCCCCCCCCCCCCCCCCCCCCCCCCCCCCCCCCCCCCCCCCCCCCCCCCCCCCCCCCCCCCCCCCCCCCCCCCCCCCCCCCCCCCCCCCCCCCCCCCCCCCCCCCCCCCCCCCCCCCCCCCCCCCCCCCCCCCCCCCCCCCCCCCCCCCCCCCCCCCCCCCCCCCCCCCCCCCCCCCCCCCCCCCCCCCCCCCCCCCCCCCCCCCCCCCCCCCCCCCCCCCCCCCCCCCCCCCCCCCCCCCCCCCCCCCCCCCCCCCCCCCCCCCCCCCCCCCCCCCCCCCCCCCCCCCCCCCCCCCCCCCCCCCCCCCCCCCCCCCCCCCCCCCCCCCCCCCCCCCCCCCCCCCCCCCCCCCCCCCCCCCCCCCCCCCCCCCCCCCCCCCCCCCCCCCCCCCCCCCCCCCCCCCCCCCCCCCCCCCCCCCCCCCCCCCCCCCCCCCCCCCCCCCCCCCCCCCCCCCCCCCCCCCCCCCCCCCCCCCCCCCCCCCCCCCCCCCCCCCCCCCCCCCCCCCCCCCCCCCCCCCCCCCCCCCCCCCCCCCCCCCCCCCCCCCCCCCCCCCCCCCCCCCCCCCCCCCCCCCCCCCCCCCCCCCCCCCCCCCCCCCCCCCCCCCCCCCCCCCCCCCCCCCCCCCCCCCCCCCCCCCCCCCCCCCCCCCCCCCCCCCCCCCCCCCCCCCCCCCCCCCCCCCCCCCCCCCCCCCCCCCCCCCCCCCCCCCCCCCCCCCCCCCCCCCCCCCCCCCCCCCCCCCCCCCCCCCCCCCCCCCCCCCCCCCCCCCCCCCCCCCCCCCCCCCCCCCCCCCCCCCCCCCCCCCCCCCCCCCCCCCCCCCCCCCCCCCCCCCCCCCCCCCCCCCCCCCCCCCCCCCCCCCCCCCCCCCCCCCCCCCCCCCCCCCCCCCCCCCCCCCCCCCCCCCCCCCCCCCCCCCCCCCCCCCCCCCCCCCCCCCCCCCCCCCCCCCCCCCCCCCCCCCCCCCCCCCCCCCCCCCCCCCCCCCCCCCCCCCCCCCCCCCCCCCCCCCCCCCCCCCCCCCCCCCCCCCCCCCCCCCCCCCCCCCCCCCCCCCCCCCCCCCCCCCCCCCCCCCCCCCCCCCCCCCCCCCCCCCCCCCCCCCCCCCCCCCCCCCCCCCCCCCCCCCCCCCCCCCCCCCCCCCCCCCCCCCCCCCCCCCCCCCCCCCCCCCCCCCCCCCCCCCCCCCCCCCCCCCCCCCCCCCCCCCCCCCCCCCCCCCCCCCCCCCCCCCCCCCCCCCCCCCCCCCCCCCCCCCCCCCCCCCCCCCCCCCCCCCCCCCCCCCCCCCCCCCCCCCCCCCCCCCCCCCCCCCCCCCCCCCCCCCCCCCCCCCCCCCCCCCCCCCCCCCCCCCCCCCCCCCCCCCCCCCCCCCCCCCCCCCCCCCCCCCCCCCCCCCCCCCCCCCCCCCCCCCCCCCCCCCCCCCCCCCCCCCCCCCCCCCCCCCCCCCCCCCCCCCCCCCCCCCCCCCCCCCCCCCCCCCCCCCCCCCCCCCCCCCCCCCCCCCCCCCCCCCCCCCCCCCCCCCCCCCCCCCCCCCCCCCCCCCCCCCCCCCCCCCCCCCCCCCCCCCCCCCCCCCCCCCCCCCCCCCCCCCCCCCCCCCCCCCCCCCCCCCCCCCCCCCCCCCCCCCCCCCCCCCCCCCCCCCCCCCCCCCCCCCCCCCCCCCCCCCCCCCCCCCCCCCCCCCCCCCCCCCCCCCCCCCCCCCCCCCCCCCCCCCCCCCCCCCCCCCCCCCCCCCCCCCCCCCCCCCCCCCCCCCCCCCCCCCCCCCCCCCCCCCCCCCCCCCCCCCCCCCCCCCCCCCCCCCCCCCCCCCCCCCCCCCCCCCCCCCCCCCCCCCCCCCCCCCCCCCCCCCCCCCCCCCCCCCCCCCCCCCCCCCCCCCCCCCCCCCCCCCCCCCCCCCCCCCCCCCCCCCCCCCCCCCCCCCCCCCCCCCCCCCCCCCCCCCCCCCCCCCCCCCCCCCCCCCCCCCCCCCCCCCCCCCCCCCCCCCCCCCCCCCCCCCCCCCCCCCCCCCCCCCCCCCCCCCCCCCCCCCCCCCCCCCCCCCCCCCCCCCCCCCCCCCCCCCCCCCCCCCCCCCCCCCCCCCCCCCCCCCCCCCCCCCCCCCCCCCCCCCCCCCCCCCCCCCCCCCCCCCCCCCCCCCCCCCCCCCCCCCCCCCCCCCCCCCCCCCCCCCCCCCCCCCCCCCCCCCCCCCCCCCCCCCCCCCCCCCCCCCCCCCCCCCCCCCCCCCCCCCCCCCCCCCCCCCCCCCCCCCCCCCCCCCCCCCCCCCCCCCCCCCCCCCCCCCCCCCCCCCCCCCCCCCCCCCCCCCCCCCCCCCCCCCCCCCCCCCCCCCCCCCCCCCCCCCCCCCCCCCCCCCCCCCCCCCCCCCCCCCCCCCCCCCCCCCCCCCCCCCCCCCCCCCCCCCCCCCCCCCCCCCCCCCCCCCCCCCCCCCCCCCCCCCCCCCCCCCCCCCCCCCCCCCCCCCCCCCCCCCCCCCCCCCCCCCCCCCCCCCCCCCCCCCCCCCCCCCCCCCCCCCCCCCCCCCCCCCCCCCCCCCCCCCCCCCCCCCCCCCCCCCCCCCCCCCCCCCCCCCCCCCCCCCCCCCCCCCCCCCCCCCCCCCCCCCCCCCCCCCCCCCCCCCCCCCCCCCCCCCCCCCCCCCCCCCCCCCCCCCCCCCCCCCCCCCCCCCCCCCCCCCCCCCCCCCCCCCCCCCCCCCCCCCCCCCCCCCCCCCCCCCCCCCCCCCCCCCCCCCCCCCCCCCCCCCCCCCCCCCCCCCCCCCCCCCCCCCCCCCCCCCCCCCCCCCCCCCCCCCCCCCCCCCCCCCCCCCCCCCCCCCCCCCCCCCCCCCCCCCCCCCCCCCCCCCCCCCCCCCCCCCCCCCCCCCCCCCCCCCCCCCCCCCCCCCCCCCCCCCCCCCCCCCCCCCCCCCCCCCCCCCCCCCCCCCCCCCCCCCCCCCCCCCCCCCCCCCCCCCCCCCCCCCCCCCCCCCCCCCCCCCCCCCCCCCCCCCCCCCCCCCCCCCCCCCCCCCCCCCCCCCCCCCCCCCCCCCCCCCCCCCCCCCCCCCCCCCCCCCCCCCCCCCCCCCCCCCCCCCCCCCCCCCCCCCCCCCCCCCCCCCCCCCCCCCCCCCCCCCCCCCCCCCCCCCCCCCCCCCCCCCCCCCCCCCCCCCCCCCCCCCCCCCCCCCCCCCCCCCCCCCCCCCCCCCCCCCCCCCCCCCCCCCCCCCCCCCCCCCCCCCCCCCCCCCCCCCCCCCCCCCCCCCCCCCCCCCCCCCCCCCCCCCCCCCCCCCCCCCCCCCCCCCCCCCCCCCCCCCCCCCCCCCCCCCCCCCCCCCCCCCCCCCCCCCCCCCCCCCCCCCCCCCCCCCCCCCCCCCCCCCCCCCCCCCCCCCCCCCCCCCCCCCCCCCCCCCCCCCCCCCCCCCCCCCCCCCCCCCCCCCCCCCCCCCCCCCCCCCCCCCCCCCCCCCCCCCCCCCCCCCCCCCCCCCCCCCCCCCCCCCCCCCCCCCCCCCCCCCCCCCCCCCCCCCCCCCCCCCCCCCCCCCCCCCCCCCCCCCCCCCCCCCCCCCCCCCCCCCCCCCCCCCCCCCCCCCCCCCCCCCCCCCCCCCCCCCCCCCCCCCCCCCCCCCCCCCCCCAAACCCCCCCCCCCCCCCCCCCCCCCCCCCCCCCCCCCCCCCCCCCCCCCCCCCCCCCCCCCCCCCCCCCCCCCCCCCCCCCCCCCCCCATTTTTTAAAAAACCCCTTTTTTTGGGGGGTTGCCACTGTTTTTTTTTTTTTTTTTTCTTTTTTTGTGGGGGGCCAGAAACCACCTTTGGGAAAATTTTGTGTTTTATTTTTCGGGTAATTTTGTTGATGTTATTCCCCCCCCCCCCCCCATCAGGCCCCCCAGGAGAAACTAGGTGAATAGTGGTTAAAGGTCACCACTTACACCCATAACCCACTAAATCTATAACGACATTTTAACTCCAACACTTATATTCACTGATGATATTCCTCCCATACACAAAAAGATAATCCCCCCTATATAACTCCCAACCCCAACAATTCCATAACTCAATATAACCATCCCATAAACCTACACCACCCCCAATCACATTAGAAACCATTCCTACCGACCATAATAATAACACCTAAATTTTACAATAACCCCCCCCCCTCCCCTTATAACCAATTTATAACTTTAAAATTTTCCCCTTCTAATACCCCTCATCAAAACCAAAAATATTTCATACCACTCATATTTCAATCATTTTTACCCCCTCCCACAAACAAATTACACACACATTCGCCCGCACACGGCTATACTAATATTTTTACATCAAATTTCATTAACCCCCCCAAACAAAACATTCTATAAATTTTGCCACAAAAACTAACAAATACAAAATTTATCCCCCCCCTAAACATACAAATATATCTAATACCCAAAATACACCCAAAAACTACTCATTAAAACCCTTCCCACACCCCCAATTCCCATTCACCTCAAACAAATCAAACCTATAAACATCCCATATATCTTAATAAATCCCCCACCCACCTTATAAAAAAATCTTCACCAATTTCCATCCACCCTCTACCCCACCCTTATTATTCACCCACCCCCTTAGATACCCCCCCACCCCCAAAAAAAAAATCTTTATTTCAACCCCCCCCCCCCCCCTTTAAATCTCCTTCCCAAACCCCTTCCCCATCATACCTTCAAATTCCCCACACCAAATATAACCCCTTTCCAACCTAAAAACCAAATAAACAAAACTAACAAACCAAACCCTCCTTAAACCCACCACCCCCACTACATCACCCACCCCCCCCCCACCATAACAAAAAACCCACCAACCCCTCACCCCCCCCCCCCCCACCAACTCCTACAGCAAAAACCCCCCCCCTTTCCTCACCAACCCCCCTTTCTAAATTCTTTTCCAATTTCCCTTTCCCTACCATTCCCATAAAATCTCTTAAACCACCAAACAAATC